>JAGKQA010000370.1:0-15648 GCA_022609195.1 Plenodomus libanotidis
CCCTAACCCTAACCCTAACCCTAACCCTAACCCTAACCCTAACCCTAACCCTAACCCTAACCCTAACCCTAACCCTAACCCTAACCCTAACCCTAACCTTAGCACTTCTGGAGATCAAGCAGATTGAGCCTTCAAATATGTGAAATATGGATGAAGCTGGTCTTATTTAAGGCCAAGTGGACAACGGAATAGTCATTCAGAGTGCTAAATCTGGTTCAGTTAAAAGAAAAGACTCTGGATTTCGCTTTTGGACTTCTTTTATTAAGTGCAATTCAGCTACTGGCAACTTTCTCCCTCCACTCATTATTTTCAAGGGCAAATCAGTACAACAACAGTGGTTTTCGCTTCAACTCGAGTTATATAAGGACTGGCTATTTACAACAATTCAAAATGCGTGGACTGATAACGCAACGGCACTTAAATAGCTTCAAAAGGTGTTCATTCCAGGGACTCAACCAACAGACTCAACAGAAAAGCGACTACTTATCTTGGATTGACACGGTAGCAACATTATTACAGAGTTTACATGGGAATGCTATCAAAATAACATACTATGGTTATATTTGTCCCCTCACACTTCTCACGTACTTCGACCTCTCGATCTAGGAGTCTTTTCTTCTCTCAAACGGTCCTATCGGAAAAGATTCAACCAACTATATCAATGGGAAGACTCAACAACTGCTGGAAAGAGGGAATTCCTCGAGAACTATCCCTTTTCGAGAATAGACGGTCTGGCTAGTCAAAATATAAGAGCTGGGTGGATAGGGACTGGTCTTTGGCCCGTGGCACCGAGTAAGGCACTTTTGAGCCCTTTGCTGTTGGACAACAGTATTAAAAGGACTCAAAATAATACTCAAAAGGCCCCAGGGAAGTTGAAAAGGGCTGAATCTATACTACTAAAGGTGTTGGATATGCAACAAACCATCTGGTCAATGCCACGGAAGTCTCGAGATCTAAGGGATCAAATTCAACAAGGACGGTTTGGCTAATCAAACTTCACGTAACCTCTTCAGAAAGGTTACAAAGGGCTTCGAAGAGAATAAACTGCTATTGTCACAAACCCTAAAAAGAGTGGAAGTGTTAGAGGCTAAGATTGCGGCCAGTCAGCCACAAAAGAGAAGGAAGGTTGAGTTGAGTACGAATTCCAAGTTCGCCACTATTGATGACATAATGCGCACCCAGGAGGAGGTTTTAGGGGCTGTAAATAGTGTCATTGGAGAGAGCGAAGCTGAAAGTATAGTGATTGAAAAGGACTTTATTGTAGTTGCTTAATTGTATTATTTATGTGGTGTTGAAATAGAATGATGAGAAAAGTGGTTACTATTTGAGGTGGCCGGAAATAAGGGGTGGCCGGAAAGTGGGTATGTCAACTTAATGCTCAGATTGGCCATCTTGAAGCATCTTCACCCTTAACTAGCTACTCTTGCATTTGTGTTCCGGATGTCCGAGCCGAGCTGAACTAAATAGCTGCCACGGATGGTAGGAAATTACTTAGAGGCGTAGGTTGTTATTAACTTGGAAATTAGAATAGAGAATTCAAGACGATGAGCAGACGGTCGATAATGTTCATCTTGTATAGCGGTAGGAATAGTCACTATACTGTGCTGGGCTAGTCTAGTTATACTGGTTTGCCCTGAGGAATAAATGATGCCTCTAGACATGTGCTATGGGGTTCGACAGGGAAGGGAGGGCGGCTAAATTACCCGAGGCCACCGGGGTCCCTCGTCAGTCATCGACATCATATCTTCGTCACAGCTTTCAGACGTCTATCTAAATTGTCAGCTTCTCCATGCTTCAGCAAAGCTCAACATTTTTACAAAGTCTAATTTCCAAGTTAGAATCATCAAGTCTACACAGTTACTATAACCGGATCAAAATTTAGATAATTCTAAACTCATACAGCATGTCTGACAACCATCCCCAAGGAGGCGATCTCTTCGACATGGCGAAAGATGGCACTCGTGGTGAGCTTGCTACTTCCACAGCGATCCGCTATCTCTCAACCTTTCAACTCGCTTCTAGACTAAAGCTAATCTTCATTACTAGTCCCTAAGGACGCAGCCAAGCCTCGAATCATCAAGTCGGTGCCTGGCCCCGAGACCCAGGACGCCATCACAGACGCCCCTTCAGCCAACGGCGTGGGCGAAGGCATGACGGGTACTGGTGATGCACTTCCAGCCTCAACGACGGCGAAGCACCTTGGTGGGGGACAAGGCGGAAAAGAATCGAATTACGGGGGTTCGTCACACAAAGACAACGGTGCTCCAGGGTTGTGAGATATTCGGGCTACGCCAGAATACTAGATTGATACTTATGGCCCGGAGAGCGGAACTTAGCAAGGTAGAATACGCCAGAAACCAAAACAATCCGGCCCGGGAAGGGGAGTCGTAGCCCCGTAAAGCCCAGGACTGGATATATATCATCTTGAAGCCCGATTTTTTTCCCAATCGACGATCAATCGAAACGCTTTTTGCAACAAGCGTGTATCAATCTTTGATTTTGGTCTTCTGGCTCTTATGAAGCATACTCAGAGACGATATAGATCCAGACATCTACTAATGCGCTGCCGACAGCACCTTGCTAGGTAAGTTATAGGACAGTTCACAGTTTGGAGCAACCGTCTCTTGGTGGGACGAGCGAGCAGAGCGCTCCATCCCTGTGGCACATCACAGATTTGGACTGGAAAGTTCGAAAATGTACCACTGGATATGTACAACCACAACTTGTAAGTTGCGTCTGTGTCGATGCGAATTAAGGAGTGTTCTCCCGAGGAAGGGAGGTGTTCAGAGTAGAGAACTCAGGTTGGCGAACAATTCCACTACACCAACCTAAGCCTCTTGTGGAAACGGATTGCTGTAATTTCTGGAGTTTTCCGTGGATTATTAATAATGTAATAACCAAAAGGGCTAGATTGCTAATGATTGATAGTGGTATTGCTTGAGGTTGCTATGAACCGTCCTTAATCTCCGATACGCGCGGTGCCTTGAAAGGGAAGGTAATAAGGAGAATTAAGCTATAGCAAGGCTTTCAAACATTTAAAACGTCTTTCCTCTCAGATAATCAAGCTAGACAACAGGGAATAAGGAACGATATAATTACGACGCATTTAGTATGCTAAAATTCAAAAATGCGTTAGCCTTGTAATTAGCTTATGGAAGGCTTATCCCGAAACTTCATAAATCAATTTAATTCCATCAACCTAAGCCTTATATTGGATTGAATTGACGGGCAGAAAAGCGAAATTGACGTTGAATGGAATAGACGCGCACGGGCCAAATCAACCTATATTGACGGTGGGTGTAGAAGTGGTGGAATTGTTCGCCGGCCTGAGAGAGCTGATGAGTAGATATTGCCTAACTTGAAACAGAACGACCTATGCACAAAGTATGCCCCTAGTCGCACTTCCAAACCCCTGGAAACGTATACAGTCGTCGCGAGCTCTTCTATCTCTAGCTCGTGGTCTGGAGTACAAACTGGGCACTGTGCCTCTTCATCAACCACGTCAGAAGCCGTCTGAAAGCTTCAGGATGCTGGAATCACCCCAGATTGCGACGCTTCTAATTCTAGAGCTGACGGTGTTGGACCGGAACATAGTAGTGCCATGGTTGACTTCCTGTGGTGTGACATGCGCATGCAGCAAATTTTACTGTCCCTTCGACACTTGAAGCTGGAGTTGGAACACGCGGAACAGTACGCCGTTCGCACTGGGTTCTGGAACGATGAGTCAAGAGACGGATATAGACTCAAATGTAATATCTACCGAACTACCGGAAAGCTTCTTCGAACAAACAATCCATATTTAAAAGGCATTCTCCTTGAAGAAGCGGGCCAAAAATCACAAGACAACATGGGCTGGGCTTGGGGAAGCTCGTGGACCCAATTTACCAATCGAGTTGACAGCTTCTGGAAGTCCAAAAGAGACCGTGGTGAGCAAAGAAGCATACTATTGTGACCTCCCGCCCTCGCGATATACACACTGTTGCAGCGCCATGATTGAAAAATGTTTGTAAAAAGAATAGAAAATGCCATAGTTGCTCCAGCCTTCCGCGCGTACTTGACCAAAATTAGAAAGACGCAGGACCGCCGGGCCCCGAGACCACGACATAATTTCAAACACTCTGGAGGCATGGACTGTTAAGTGGAAACTCTATGGAGCCGGTGCGGCACGGAGTTGCTCATCATGGCCATGGAGACTCATGGAAACTCGTACAAGTGTTTTGGCAATGAGGGCGATGTCTACAGGTTCCGGAATGAGTATCTTGTTAGCTAATCTTCTGGGAAAAAGCACATTCTCGTAATGTGCCTCGTGAACGGGCAGATTAGTGACGATTTAGAACATGGAAGTCGGCATAGCCTCAAGCTTGGGTGCAATCTGTCTGGCTCGTGGAAAAGTCAGACGAGAGGTCTGGTGGAATACTATGCCGTAACTTCTTCAAGCGCTTGCTATTTTTAGCTTTTTAATTATTGATCGGCGTATAGCTGGCTTAATATAAGGAGCCGTGGGATAGTGGCTCACAGAAACCCGTATCTGACAGTAAGGACTCCTGTCGAGACATGTGTCGTGGGTGCCAGAACGACGGCGTTGGCTGCCAGAGAATCTGCATGGTGAGAAACGGTATGCGTGGACCGATCAGTGCATCGAAGTGTTTATGCGTCCTCAATACCACGGACCCGAGAGCATCCTTCTCTTAACAGTGAGTTGCCGCAAGTCTGTCACCACAGCGTGCGCAGTGAGCGGCTCGGTTTCCATCACGAGGCTATGGTGCCGCGAGCCTATCTTTTTGGTAGGCTGCTCGTGTCCATGATGGGATTTTGAGTCCGTCGACAACACCACTACCGTTTTCGAAGACCTCAAAAGTGTTTGTTCAAGCACATGTTCGTGGCTGGACAGCCACGACTACGGCGTGTCACACTCATATAAACACAAATTTGCCCGCGTTGGATCAAGAAAATCGATTCATATCGGCCTTGATGTCCTGGAATGGACTCCCGCTGTGAAAGTTGGAGAGGGTTTTGGGATCAAAGCTGTGACTCGGACTGTATGGGAGATGAGATACGGCAAAAGAACGGCGAGCTACGGCTAACCAGACCCAAAACTTACGGCATGAAGACAGCTGGGAATCCTCGCTATTATCAGCAAATTACTTGACTGCCCTCAAGGTTAGTTGGAAGTGGTCAGTAGGCACAATGCCGGCGCTATATCTATGTAGCCGCGTGCGCGTGCGGCGCGCAAGGTACGGAGAGGGGAAGTATGCAACGTAATTCATCAGTAAATGAATGCAAGAATTTCGGGATTTGAGGAACACATATCTTTGCTCCCAAGAACAAGGATTAATAACTATGAACAACGTACTTGATGGTGCGGATCTGTCTCCTTGAAATATTGCCGCTGAGGAGTTCCTCAGCACCCCGCCTCGGCAATTTCAATGCAGTAGCTCCAATAGATGCGCATAAGAGCCGGTTCTAAGATTGACATTACTTTGGATAATGCCACAAATAGGCGAACTGATTGAACTTCCTGCAACCTAGCCGTATTTAAATACTTTAATTTGGGTTGAGCTGTGCATGAGTGCGAACAACTGCTCATCAACATGCCAGGACTCATTCAAGACACCTCTTTCAAGACCATCACGGTAAAGGAACTTCACCCAACCTTCGGGGCGGAGGTTGAGAGAGTAAACTTCCAAAATACTACAGACGAGCAGTTCCGCGAGATCAAAGCAGCCCTAGCGAAGGTGCGTAAACTGCCACTGTCCCGGGTCCTCGCCCGTTCTTGTTTCACGAGGGTCCAACACATCCTCAGTACGGCTTCGTGGTCTTCCGCAACACAGCCCTGGACGATGACTCTCACGTTGCCTTCTCGCGGCGGCTCGGGGATCTAGACAATATTCGTCGGTACCTCACGCCCGGCAGGAAGCTCCGCTACGAGTCCCTCGAGCTCTTCGATGCTTCCAACCTCGACGGCGAAGGTGAGATCGTTCCCAGCGACAGTCCACGCGCACACTACAACAAAGGTAACGCCTTCTTCGTAAGTCCATATTCTTCGTCACACCTCATCGCTTGTCATCGTGATCTAAACAGGCGCCCACGCCGCCGCAGCACGTGGACAGCTCCTTCAACCCGCGCCGCGCATCCTACTCACTGTTGCGCGCTGTGCTCATTCCACCAGCCGGCTCAGGTGGCGCAACGGAGTTTGCAGACTCGCGCAGCGCATGGGAAGAACTCGACACAGACACACAGGCGCTGCTTCTGCGGGACGGCGGCTTGGTGGGCGGGCACAGCATCTCGCACAGCCGCAAGATGGGCAGCCCGGAATTCTTTCGTGACCTGGACGTCGAGGCGGCACCAATGCATTACCACCGCGTAGCGCAAGTTCACGAACCTAGCGGGCGGATGAACTTGTATATTGGGGGGCATTTGCACCATATTCAGGGCCTGTGTCGTGAAGAGAGCGATGCGCTGGTTCAGAGCTTGAACTCGCATGTTACGCAAAGCAAGTACGTCGTCGAGGTGGAGTGGAGCAGTCCGGGAGATATGGTGGCCTGGGACAACCGCGCGGTGTTGCATCGAGCCACGGGTGGGCTTTTCGAGGACAAGTGGAAGCGGGATATGAGGCGTACGACGGTCCATGATGATGGGACGTATGCGTGGGGTGTGAATAAGGTGGACGAGGAGATGCCCGGGTTTGATAGTTCCAAGAGGCCAGGTAAACCAGAAGAGGCGAGGATGTAAACTGATGGCTGTCTCCAGGACTCTAGGATCAACAGGACTGCAATGTTTTGTTCACTTTCTTTTATACGCGTAAGCGACGTCGGAAGATGCTCGCCCAAGTAACCTGCTGACGGTTCCGGAAATTCGGCGAGCTGGAGTTCCGAAGACAATAAACAGTCTATGCGACAGTGCATGCTTCTTGGTCTCTTCAACCCCCGACTTCTGTAAATCCTCGTGATTTGATATAGACAGATGTTTTGTTAAAAGATTTTTACTGGGCATGAGATTCACTGAAGACTATGGCCAAGCAAAAAGTCCCCATTTGGCCACGAGGTAGCTGTCGCAAAAGAGATAGTCCTAGCGAAGACTATGTTGCACCGACAATGAAATATCGGGATTCCAACAGCCCATGCCAGAGGACCTGAGCTTGCAGTTGCACTGTGCAACACCTTCGTCCTTCTTGAGCATCCCTGAGATCCTTGGGGCAAGGGCACCGGGGAAGATCTTCCCTTGCTCTTCATTTGTGTTGTGTGGGCCGCTACTTAGTATACTTAGTAGTTACAGGAGGTCGATTACATTCGGTGACCAGGCAAATAGTTTGCCTGGGGCTCGTTGGTCCGAGGTTATGTGCCAGTTGTATATGCCAGAGCCTTTAGAGCGCCATCAAATTGCGCCTCTGCCTACGACTGGGGACTTCCCAAGCGCCGGAAGGGGATTGAATGAAGACATGGGACCAAGTAAAGCCACTAAAAACCTCTTGGCCGATTCATAGACTTGGGACAACGAAACAAGCCACCGACACACTAGCGCTTATATCGATGATGTCAAGTACAACCTCCACCCCCGTGCCGCGCACCGCACAAAACCTGTGAGCCACAGATATCTAAAACAACCCCAAAAGTTTCGCAATCTCAGAGCCACTGACAACGTGGGCACCTTGCCCTCAATTTGCGACATTGAATTACAATGAGGGCAAGGGCTCGCCCTATCGATGTTGCTATTCTCCTTTCTGTCCTTTTTATCTCCTTTGGCATCTCTCTTGGACTGACTTATACCCCCTGCTATGCCTCTCTCTGCTCCGAGTCCTACCTTCCCTACGAGACGAGACTCCATATTGCAACCCATTACACACTCCTCGCAAGCACAGGCTGCGTGCTCCTCATACGCTCCTTATTTCCTGCCGCTCAGCGTCTCAGCAACATCTATATCGTTGAGCATGAAGCTGCCATTCTGCGGAGGCGCATAAGCGTCGGAGGTGTGGCCGTCTCGTTGTGGATCCTCGGACTGACGCTGGCGACGACAGGCTTCTGGGTCGAGCCATTGCTTGGATACTGGGAGCTAAGGACGGGTCCCTTAGAGTGGACGACTGCGAAGATTCGGCTGATGGTCACGGGTGTGATTGGACACCATGCGGATATTCTTCTGGGTCTCGTTATACTACCTGTATCGAGGAATTCCCTTCTGGCGAAGGTATTTGATCTTCACCAAAATACGCTACTTTACGCCCACAAGGTAGTAGCGTACACGCTGTTTGTGGCTACCGTGGCACATGGTGCTGCGTACTATGTTCGTTTTTCATTACCATATCATATGTATTCTTTGGTGGATGCTCGTCGAGTCGCTGACTGCCTTCTAAACGGACAGTTTTTCGTCGGTACGTACCGGCCAGCAGCCCCAGAGGCCAAAAGAGCCTTCAATGTCGACAATCCGACACAAACGCTGGATCAGGCCGAGAGCGAAAGTGGGTGGTACTACGCCACTTTGCCGGCCGGCATGATCGGCTTCCTGCTGATGCTGTTGATTATCATCACCTCTCTGCACGTTTGCCGACGGAAAAGCTACAATACCTTCTACTACGTCCACGTCATCTGCAGCGTCCTCGCATTCGTGGCCTTGAGCATCCACGCGAGTACAGACTTCTATTTTCTCCTTCCGGAACTAATTTTGTTGGTGTTTGATTGGGCTTGGCGGTTTCTTAAGGGTGATGCTGGAGGCCTATCAAAAACTCTGAAGGTCACGGTCGAGAACGCTAGCGATGGCTGGTATCGGATCACCTTGCCAGTCCTGGTGAAGCAGGGGAAGGACGACAGTGACGCGGAAAAGCAAGACTCTGCGACACACCCTCTTCAGTCCTACAATCTGTCCTTTCCTGAGATCAGCAAACTCCAGAATCATGCGGCCACAGCAGCTAAGATTGGATCTTTAGCGGAAGGAGCTACGTTCTTATTGCAACGGGCTGGGGGGAAATCTGAGAAGAAGCTCCAGAAAGAGTGGACATGGAAGCTAGCTGCGCTAGTACCAGCGCTGGGCAGCCGGCGAGAGGTCCGAGGCCGTGTCGAAGGCCCATACATACCCAGTGATCATGGGTTCGCGGATGCAGCAACGGTGTGCTGCATTGTCGGCGGGACTGGACTTACGGGCGCCTATAGCCTGGCAGCCTGGTGGGCACAGCATCGGAGCCACGACACCTGGTCCAGGTTCTCCATGATCTGGACTGTGAGACACCGAGATTATTCGCATGTGAGGGAGTGGCAGGACTTGGTATCGATCACCGCCGGCGTAGAAAACATGGATTGTATGCTCCATGTGAGTTCAGAGAGTGGCCGCATTGATACTGCGACCTGGCTGCGAGAGATAATGGCAGCAAATCAAACGGGTGAGGCAAGAGAAACAAGAGCAGAAGTATCTAGGCTGACGGCGTGGGTCTGTGTCTCTGGCCCGGATAGCCTCTTAAGAAACACAGAAGCGGTGTGTGTGAACCTTCGCACAGAAATGAGAGGTTCGCCGGGGATGGGCGATCTGGCGTGGTATTCAGCTAAGTGGGAAGTGTGACCAAGCTTGACTAGAGCGTTGTGTGGTGGCGTGATAGTGATTGGAACGCACATTCCATTTGTCTTTGAGCCGCAATTTACGGTTGACACAGCCTTTTTGAATGAATTTGCATCTCGGGTTCGGGAGACCTGCATTGTGCACGCACGAAAGACTGGGAAGCTCCGCCCAGCGGACCACATCAAGGTGATAAGACGACAATCAACATGAACTTAACGGAAGCTGGGGGTCATGAGCAGCGACTTGGTGAACAGCATCGAGTCCGACGAGATCTAGGATCAGTGCAATGCATAGAAGTTGGTCAATTTGGCCAACAGGCTCTATACAGAGAAGAAGTTGCACAACCTCGCAAAGGTTATGGAGCTTGAGCAAGTTGAACCCGAGGATCGTGAGAAGATGGACCGCTACGCGAGCAACAGCTCATTCAGCCTCGCAACGGCAAACCATTGCCTGGGCCCCGACGGCTGCCAATACTTCTGCTACGACATTGGCGAGCTCGATGTATCGATTATGAACAGGGAGGTGATCTCGGAGACGAAGAAGAAAACGAAAGACTTCAGGTAGGTCATCGTGAAGATGGAGATGAAGTCATAAGAACAATAGCGGCCAATAGCTCGTCAGTGAGGTCAAAGCGATAAAAAATATGATATTTACATTTTTGTCCAATCGACAACGCCGAGTGTGCTTTTTCCCATAAGTGCTCATCGTCACATCCGAGTCCCCTGATTCAGCCACACATCGTCATGATGCTAAGAGAGGTGCATCTGTACGTAGGAGGAGGCTTTGGTTTGCAATCCGAAGCATCCAATAATGTCAGACAGGGGTCCACAACTTCGATGTTTGAGTTTGATGAGCAGCCTCCTCCTGTCGTACACATTCCGAGCTTGCACATATTGTTCTGTGGATCGCATTCTTCGCCAATGGTCAAGTTCCCGTTGCCGGATCCAAAAAGATCCTGAGAGGAGCGCGCTGTTAGTTTTTGTGGTTTGCTCGAAGTTTGGGGAAAGAAGTAGCTGTGTAAGGTAGTCGTACTTTCATGCCCTGCGGGGCCGCGATCGCACGGATGGTCAGCATAGCCACAGCTGTCGACTTGAAGATGGAGCTGCAAAGCATGTTGATAGAAGTATTGGTCGTAATGTGATTAAAAATTCTTTACGGACTGGTATGAAATTGATACTAGGTCTTGTCAAAAGAATTTTGGAATGAAAAGGTTATTGTTGATATTGTCGTGGAAAGATGATCAGAGATTAGATCACATACCTTACCTTATATGCTTCAATCAAGGGAATATTGGGCTAATGGAAGTGGATTCAGACTTCTGCAGCCACTAACGCAGCTTTGACACGTCTGACATGCGGCTGGAGGCCTTGACCAGTGACCACACGGCGTACCTGGGAGAAGAGTGAGATGCGTTTGAGCCTTTCCGAGTCAGCTCTCAAGATGCATCACCTATAATCTCTGTACAAAAGTCTAGGTGATTAGGTAAGCCTTTTGCTCCTCTTTTCTCATGATGAACTCAGTCAGCTCAACAAGAGCTCATCATGGTTATGATGTCGAGGCCCCAAAGCCCGTGGCAAGGGGATGGCCGGGACCGGGCCCGATGTACACAATGTATTGATCAGTAGCGTAAGCAAAACTCGGGCAGAGACCCTGAGGCCGTTCAGCCTGACACGAGACCTACGTACTTGAAGGGAAATAGCACCAACCTGGTGTCAGGTCACGAGCTAATTTCGAAATGCGTCGACCGAAATGAGCAGGCAAAGGTCAACCGGTTTTTTGTAAGAGTGGCCTACATGAAACAAGCTCGAGTAAGTACTGAAGTCAGCTCCAGACGCAAGTCAGGCCTGATGCTTATGGCAGTAAGCTGGGTCTGCACCCAGGCCAGACTTCATGCTTGACGCTTTAAAATGTTAATTGACGTAAGCTGAAGATCAAGTCTAACAATTCAAATCTTACAAGTTGGTTTCAGGCCCGGCGGGACGGCCTAATAAGTGAATCAATAAGTTCACTCAAGCTTTCGCCGACCGCGAAACATATACAAATACGGGTATTTCGTATTTCACGCACTCCGCAGGGACAAAACACACTGGGGTCAAAATCTTCATGTAGGATTAATTGGTGGCATTCATTCAGCAAAGTTCCTCAGAAGGACTGACGGACTGGGAGAAGTGATGATAGGCCACCCGCGTGAGAACGGGGTTGATATCGGTGTGGAAATCGACTACCAACACTAACTTGCCACAAAAGCTGTCATTCCACAGGTAAGTATCACGCATGGGATTGTCTATTGGAAATACGGCATCGACTGCGTCAACTAGCCTTAAATAATGCGTTATGTTCTATTTTTCTATCAAGCAGAGGCTGTTGTGTCGATCAACAGTCTGCGATCGAATCCGAGGGTTCGCGTACCACTGCATGTCTTCTGTACTGCTCCTCGTTCGTTTAGCTCAAGGTAAATCCCCCAGCAAAACTCCCAACCCATGAAGAAGAATTTACGTAGAACGCCGGACTTGGAAAAGGCAAGCTACCACCGGTCTCAGTCCTTCTTCATATCGCTCTTCGCAAATCGCCGTTGGAAGAAAGTGGTTTCCATCTTCCGGCACACCTGCTCCCATCTGGCCTCGGTCATCCATTCCCTGTAATATGGCTGATATCCCAAAGCAGCGGCCAGCCACCGGCCCATGAAAATACCCAGGAAATAGTAGGATATCTGTTTTCCGAAAGGAATCCAAGGTGGCAAAGACAGATATGAACCACCTGCATCGAACATCTTCATACTCCGCTTGTTAGCAGAGATTAAAACACCGACCGAAGGAATGATTGCTGTCGTGGTACTCACAATCAAGACTTGAAGAAGACTAATCTTTGCGCCGCGCACAATAACACCCTCTTGGTACGAATACCAGTTCTCATAGAAATCCTCGTCCAGCTTGAACGTCAGATTCGTGTCCGCCGCTGAGAGCAAGAAGACACTCCGATTTTCCAATGGTTCGTTATCGGACGGGGGAGTCGGCAACAATCGGTGGTGGGTCCATGGCTTGACGCAGACTTCCCCGTCCACAGGCGTCAGAGTTCGTTCGTGGCCCTCGACCTCGATGCACAGGCGGCCTTGCAGAACTGTCATATACTCGGCCTGTGACGAGTGAAAGTGCAGGGGCGGCTTTTGATCTTTGAGCTGTGCGAAGCGGGGGTGGTCGAGCTGGAAGGTCACTTCGAAGCTGTGGTCACGGCCTGCGGGGATCTTGTTTGGTGGCAGAGGACGTGTGGTTATTGCACCTTCTAGGCTGTGAGACGAAGTCAGTGGAAATGTTGAGCGGAGTTTAACCAGATGTAGCTATGAATCTGTGAGGTTAGGTCGAATATGCCCGGGAGTTCTTACGCGACAGCAGCAGACCCATTTTCGGTCTCTACGTACTTGAGTGGTCTGGGGTTTTGGTTGGACCTCATTTTGTAGAAGTGTAGCACTTGGCACTCCAAACAGAATGGCTGAACCTCGGAGACTTGTTAGGAAGCTGCTTTGGAACCAGAGACTACCTAGGGAAGCCAAGCGTCAGATAAAAACTTGGGAGAGCAGTGGAAACGGGGATAGAAGCTCGGTTGCTTGCTGCATGTAAAATCTTGCTTTCTCTGTCGTTGCGGCACAGCTCGCTGTTCAGAATGGACCCTTCCTCATGCAGGAAATGTGACAGACTTTGGAACCCTGCCACCATTCCATGATGAGGATTAAATAGCCAAGGGATTACCCGGAAGAGTGGCGTGACAGACGGGACAGGAGCCCCAAGTATCGACACCCACGGAACATTACTGTGTAATTGGATCCAGTTACGAGTACAAAATTAGCACGACGTGGTTGCACTCCTTCAAACCAATGCGTGCTGTGCTTCGCGAGCCTCGCGTGGACTGGCACAGCTAGCCCCCACTTTTCTCAGCCTCGTGGCTGCTTCGTAGCCTGGTTCCACAGCATGCAATACGACCTTGGCCAGCCACGCAATGCTGCGCCGCTCGAAACAGACAGTTGAACATTTAAAATCCATCGGCGGCATAACGTAACATGCAGCAAGCAACAATTAGATTTCTCCCAATGTCATGGCCTCTGAGGTGCCCGGGACAGGATGTAATTACCAACGCAATATATCAGTGATCCTCTGTAACTCTCCAACAAATTAGATTCCTAAGCTTGGCAAGCTAATATTGCAATCTGTGGCAGCTTACTGCAGCAAGCTACGTAACAGCGGCGACTAAGTTGAATCACCCACTTTCCGCCACCTCCCTTGTTCCGCCACCCCTAATAGACCATACCGCCCTTTCAACGATTCAGATATAGAAGTAAATAGCTCGCTCAGGTTTAATTCAATTAATATCTACATTCTAGCAAACTTCAATTATACTTCAATTAAGCCATATACAGAGAATTAGATCGTTTCAGCACTTGCGGCCGTTCAAAATGGCACTTTAGTTCAACGGGCCTCGAAAGAATAGGGTATTCCAAGGTCCACACTTTGAGCTCGTATTACAGGACGACAATTGCACCGGATTGCTCACCAATCAGAACAAAGACTCTCTATCTACCAAGAGGACGAACTGGCTAACTAGGCTCTTTCTTAAGCCATTTTAGGCCTCCCATCGGCTTATAAAGAATTACGGACTTTTGCAATAAGAGTCCTTTAAGTTAAAGGGACCTCAATATAATTCGGGAAACACTGGGTAGTTTATTTTGTTAAGCGAAACCCAAGGCTAAAGACTTAAAGAAGCTTTCGAATAGACTTGAAAAGAACTAACGGGGCTATAACTCTGGTGATCAAGTCTTAGTTCCAATTGCTAGCTCTCTTGGAGATTTAATAGATTAAGCCAGCTAATAGATAAAATATAGACGAAGCGGGTGTAGTAGAAGGGCAAGGAAATAATGGATTAGTCCTCGGAAGCGTGGAAAGTGCTCTAATTTAACGAAAAGACTCTGGTTCTAGAGCCTGGACTTCGTTTATTAAGTGTGTTTCGGCAACTCTCTTCCTCTACTAGTTATTTTCAAGGGCAAAGCAGTCTAATAATGGTGGTTTCCTCTTTAACTAGAGCTATATAAAAATCGGCTGTTCACAGCAACCGAAAATGCATGGATCAGCGACTTAACGGCACTTAACTAGCTTCAAAAAAAAATGATTCTCAAGACTTAACCAATAGACTCAATAGAGAAGCGATTATTGATACTAGACGGCCACGGAAGCCATATTACTACTGAATTTATATGGGAATGTTTCCAAAATAATATATTACTACTTTATTTGCCTCCACATACTTTACACATCCTTTAACCTCTGGATTCAGGAGTCTTTTCCTCTCTCAAACGGTCCTACCGGAAAAGGCTTAGCCAATTGTATCAATGGGAGGATTAAAGTTTTGGAAGCAAAGGTTCCTAACAGTCGGCCACGGAAAAGAAAGAAGATGGAATTAAGCCCGAATTCGAAGTTCGCTTCAATTGAGAATATATACCGCACCCAACAATAGGCGGGTGAAGCTGTAGATAGCTTCATTGAAGATAGCGAAGCTGAAAGTATAGTTGTTGAAGAGGACTGTATTGTAGTTGCTTGATTGAAATAGTTGTGTATTGTTGAAATAATATAGTTGAAAAAGTGTGTACTATTTCAGGGGTGGCCCACAACAGGGGTGTGGCCACAACTAGGTGCTTCAACTTATACGCTGTCACTTTTGACCTCAAGCGCCTCGTCATACAAGGGTTTCTCAGTACTTCCCGTGCCTCTGAACTGCTGAGCTCGGATCCTTGTCTTCTTTCAACGTACTCGGGGCGTCATCCGTCTTGTTAAAAAAAAAAGAATTCTAGGATCTCTTCGCATCCAGAAATCTGACTTTCAAATCCGGCTTCATCCAGAATTCATACGTCGTCAGATCTTTCTCCAAGTCAACTTGCTGACCCGGAACCACAGCCATGTCAAGGGACCAGAAAAGCTTCGCTATGCAAAGCCTTCCTTCATGTAGAAAATGTGGGTAAAGGCGGTGGATTCAGAGGTTCTAGCTACAGGCTCCTCACGGGAGCACCCACTGTTTATAGCTAGATAAAATCCTCTCATCAAGCACGTAGCTAGTCTTGGATCTAGC